>VSMD01090601.1:0-13797 GCA_008750895.1 Mirza zaza | reverse complement strand
TTTGAGACAGAATCTCACTTTGTTGCCCAGGCTAGAGTGAGTGCCGTGGCGTCAGCCTAGCTCACAGCAACCTCAATCTCCTGGGCTCAAGCAATCCTGCTGCCTCAGCCTCCCAAGTAGCTGGGACTACAGGCATGTGCCACCATGCCCGGCTAATTTTTTCTATATATATTTTAGTTGGCCAATTAATTTCTTTCTATTTATAGTAGAGATGGGGTCTCGCTCTTGCTCAGGCCGGTCTTGAACTCCTGAGCTCAAACGATCCGCCCACCTCGGCCTCCCAGAGAGCTAGGATTACAGGCTTGAGCCACCGCGCCCGGCCAAAGCCCAATTTTAAAAAACATATAAATAGATCCATTCAATCTCACCAGCTTGACCATGCATAAGATTCCTTCTCTGAAAACTTTCCATAGCTTTCTACATCCATTCAGGTTTTGTGCTGTATTTTTCTTTCTTCTCATTCTGGAACAATCAGTCATCTTACTTTAGGACAAAATTACTCTTTTCCTTAACAAAAATATATTCTTCTTTCTTCATACCTTTCCTTATCAAAAGTACATCTCACTTTCCTTACATAGTTTTCACACAGAGCTGTTACCCTTATTATTTTTAGTAGTTTTTTTACATACATTTATTATAATTTTTAGCCATTAGTAACCTTCTTCTTTCAGAGAGAATACTAAGAGGTAGATGATTTGGGACTGTTGCACATCAATATTCTGCAGCAGACTACCAGATTTTATAAATGTAACACCTTATATTTTTTTATAGATGCATGCTGTTTCACAGTACAAATTCTCAATGTAGCAAAAAGAACATGTCTATTAACAAACCCAAATATAGTTAGGTTTCTATACTATACAAAAATAAGCCAAAAGTATATAAACTTAAATTTGTGCTTAGCAATTATGTTTCAGTAGCTTATCTTACTGGCTAGGTTAGAGTCCAAGGTTTCTTTTAAATATTACCTCCTGAGCTAGAGATGTTTAATGAGTATCTATTACTTACTTACTTTAATTTAGTATAGCTTCGAGGTTTCAAGTTACCAAAAACAAAGTCTTTTTAGGCAGCCACAATACTACACGAGGCTAGTCATCCTCTCAAGTTATTTCTCTGTTAACTCTTCCACCTTATTTGGCCAGCAGTCCCGCATGTCACATCACACTTAATGCTGATGGCTCAGGAGACACTGCTGTTTTCCTTAAACCAACATTAAACTAGTCTTATTTACCAAAGATTTACCCAAGTCATGTGAACACAAAAAGCGTTTGGGGTAGGTAGTTCCCATTTCTTGGGGTTTAGGAATATTTAATTAACGTAAGTGCTCATTATCTCTAAGTCATTTTCAACAGCAGTTGGTGAAGGGATTTTTCTGAGCAGTTTGGCAGTGCTAGCCAGAGGTAGAGAAACCTCACCTGGGCTTGGTGCACACTGACAGCACACACGCGCAGACACCAACACACGCCACAGCTTTCGTTCTACAGCTTTAGCCATGAACCAGGCAAACAAGTGATGCATACTCATCTTTACTCCATTTTACATTTTTACCCAAATTGTATTTCTCACAGATGGAATGAGTTAAGGTCACCTACGTGCCGCGTTGTCACCTTGAGAGGCTGAGGCAACGCAGAGCCACGTAGAACATACACACACCACACATAGCACAACATACACCCCTCACATATACACCACACCCCAACATGCACCACACATCATACATGCACTGCACATACACGCTACACACACATTACAAACACTCCACACTCACACTCCACACTCACTACACACACTCACTACACACACTCCATGGTCACTACACACACTCACTATACACACTCCATACTCACTACGCAGACTCCATGCTCACTACACACACTCACTATACACACTCCACACTCACTACACACACTCCACACTCACTACACACACTCCATGCTCACTACACACACTCACTATACACACTCCATACTCACTATACACATACTCCATACTCACTACGCACAGACTCCATGCTCATACACACACTCACTGTACACACTCATACACTCACACACCACTCACACTCCACACTCACTACACACACACTCCATACTCACTACACACATTCATACACACACTCACCACTCACACTCCACACTCACTACACACACTATACACACACTTCCACACACTGCACACTCACACACTCCATGCTCACTACACACATTCATACACTCACACACCACACACTCTCCATACTCACTACACATACTACACAGACACACTACACACACTCATACACACACAACACACACTATACACATACACTCCACACTCACTATATACACTCATATACACACTGCACACATATCCTCCATACTATACACACTACACACTCCCACACACGCACAGTCACATGTACACTCCATACTACACACACACTCACACTTACACCTGGCACCAGCATCAGCACTCCAAGTCCCCTCCTCCCGCGCAGGGACTCACCCGGCTTTGGCAGGACGTCTGCAGTGAGGCAGCGACAGGATCTGGAGGAGGACGAGGTTTCACGGACCCAGGAGCAAGTCCCCCTTCAGCATGAAGTCTGCTGTTTTTTAAGATGCCAAATGTGGAACGTCATTTAAAGAAGAAAAGCAGCAGGACACAGTGTCACAGTCCTTGGCTGACCCCTCCCAGCCCCCAGGAGCAGAGCTGACACCCGGCAGGAAGTCAGATGGCGCAGCCTCCCTCCTTCTGCCCAGAAGAACTGCAGGTGCAACAGTTGAAGAAGATCAGGGACTCGATGGACAGTTTAAAATAATCATGTTCTAAAAAGCTTTTTCCTAATACAATATGCTTGTCCCTTTTCAATCTGGTTAATGACATCACATTAATATTTGCTATAATGGTGTTAAAAATATTCTATATCCTTTTAAAACCATTGTTTTTTCCCTGCTTTCCAGAGTAATGCACATTCATAATAGGCAACTTGGTATCTAATGAAAAGCATAAATTAACTAGGAATTATCCAATTTGCAAAAACTTAATAACCAAGCTGAGCAACTTGGCACATCACCAACACCAGAAAAGCCGAATGCTGCTGTTCCGAGAACGTTTGGAGGCTTAAAATCGAGGTGTGACTTGGAACTCCCCTTGACAGGGACCCACCTCTCAGTCCTGCAGGAATGAGGGCCCAGGACTCCAGGCGAGGTGGACACCAGGAGGCCAGTCTCAGGCCGTGGGTGCTCCTCAGACCTTGGCCGCCTTCTCTCTCCCCAGCAGAGCTGTTCTGCTCAGGGGCCTCACCTGTGCGGCCAGACAGTGGCCACCTTCCCAGGAGGGAATGTCGGCCGACCACTGCCATTTCACTGTCTCCCTCCTGGGCATACCCTGCCCAGGCCAGGAAAGGTCCTCACATGGGTGAGGAGGGTGATGGGCGTCGGCACCGTCTGCAAGCTGGAGCAGAGAGGGTGGCAGAGCTGCCAGGGGAGATGACAGGAAGCTGCTCTCTGGGCAGCTCCTACCTCAGGTCTCCAGCTGCAGCAGTGGTGGCGTCAGAAGCCCCTGCCGGACGCTGGATGCTGGATGCCGGATGCCGGATGCCGGGCTCTGACCAACAGGAATTTTCACCAACCATGGGTCTTGGGGAAATGTGAAAAGCAGACTCCCCGGTATCTGAAACGGAAGGTTTTCCAGGGAAACACCCTGGTGCAGCTGGTGCCCAGGAAGACAGCTTCAGGGGGCCTGCCCTGTGCTCTTCGCTCTTCATATGAAGTGGCTCAGCCGTGCTCTATCATCATCACAGCACATGAGCAAAAGTGTAACATCACATCTATTTGCAGTGTGCAGCCATTATTCTAAACATCCCCTTTGTGTATGTAAAAATCCACCCCTAGGTTTATAAAACAACCAAAATCTGGCCAGAGATCAAACTCTCCTTCCTGTAATCTAAAGAGAAAACATTCCAAGAATTTTCCTTTAGGAAGGAAATGGGAGGGGCGCTCAGGTGAGGAAAGGGCTCCTCATTCATCCTCAAATTCCAGAGCTTGCCTTTGCACTTGGTGGTGTTTTGGGGTTAATGTTGTGTGTCCTTGCCCCAGAGAAATGTCTTATTCAGTCATAAACAAAACCATTTCTGAAGGAAAATGAGAAACAGGAAAATTCCAGTAACGTTTTCACACACATTCAGCAAATTAAAAAATTAAACAAAACAAAACAAAAAAACCTTCATGGAAATGTGCATGTGAGTTTCATCCTCACTCTGAGGAGACAAATGTTTCCCAAAAGCTCAGGAGCCTGCCAAGCTGTGGGGTGTCACAGTGAGTCACGAAAGAGGCAAGAGAGCCCACGAGAGGGGAGACTGAGGTCCACCCTGAAGGCACCGGAAGGACAGGTGTCTGGAGGAGGTGGGCGGCAGGGGACGGAGCCATCCTGAAGGGAGGACAGGCAGGGCTGTGGCCAGGACCAGCTCCAGCCCTGACCCGTGTGACCCGCAGGGAGACCAGGGCGGCAGTTCTCTGAGGCACGTTCCACAGAACAGATGTGAGTCACGTGTGTGAGGCCCGGAGACACGACCGAAGGCAGATTGTGGAATGCAGTTAGAAGGATCTTCGTACCTGTCAGCACTTTTGTGGATGGAAAATTCCAAACTCTGACATATTTGAAAGAAGTTTATTCTGAGCCAAATTTGAGGACCATGACCCAGAGCCACTACCAAGAAGCCTTGAGCAAGTACACTTGCTGTGGCTGGGTCATAGTTTGGTTTTATACATTTCAGGGAGACAGGGGTTATAGGTAAAGTCATAAATCAATATGTGGGAGGCATACATTGGTTTGGCCACCCAAAAAAGTGGGCCATCTCAAAGCAGGCGCTTACAGGTTATAGGTGGGTTTAAAGATTCTTTGGCTTGTAATTGGTTAAAGACATAAAGCTTTGTCTAAAGACTTGGCATGTTTCAACATAAGGAGCTGTTATCAGAGATTAGCCACTGGCCATAGATTTGTTGTGTAAATTGAGGACCTGCAGGTTTGTCTCACATACCCTTAGGCCTGTTAATGAGTTACAAAGGATGTCTCCAAGAAGGGAGGGGGCATGATGAGGCATGTCTGACCTCCCTCATCCTGGCAGACAATTTAGTTTAAGGATATTCCTTTGGCCACAAGGGAATCCATTCAGTCAGCTGGTAGGGGGTGAGCCTTACAATTTTATTTTAGTTCACAATTTCCCCCTTTTGGCCAAGATCTGTAAGAGGGAGCATCTATGGCCAAACTTTCATTTTGTCCTGTCTGTTGCCAGGGTGGTGTGGCTACCTGCCCTGGGTCCATCTAGTCCCTCAGTGGGACCCTTGTGGCCAAGAGGACTAAAGAGCCGAAAGGGGGCTTACAACTAATTAAATATTTTAAGCTAAACCGGACTGGAGGTAGATAGGCACTCATCTGTTACAGCAAAACCAGACCGGGGAAAAAACTGAGAGTCACACAAGAGTATTGCAAAACAGGCTTTTATATACACTAGCGGGCTCAGAGGGGTCTTGCCTCCAGATTCTGAGCCCCAAACAAAGAGGGTAGCAGTCTTTTATACATTTTGTTTAGGGAGGGAGAGGGGCAATGTGGTTATCTTTAGTGGGGCAGAGTCTTGAGCAACCTTAGTTCCTGGTACAGGGTTCCTATAGAATTCCTGTCTTATAGCAGAATCTGCTGCAAGTGGGAACTTAATGGGAGATTTCAAGAGTTAGAGCTGTTAGGGGAGGAAGCAGGAGTGTTTACAGAATCGAGAGCTGTTTGGATAAGACGACAGGGTAGAGCCTGGGGAGGGAGTTTTTTTTACTTCATTCCCCCTCTTGATACCCTTAGATATGTTGTGAATAGCTGTGTTAGAGGGCATCATTTAAATTGTTTAATGGATGGTATCCTTGGAGGGCCATTATCCAGGCTGTTGTTTTTTTGGTAATCATTGTTTCTATTAATTTAATAACATGACTTAACAAACAGGGTCCTATAGTAACGAGGAAAAGAATAGTTATTAAAGGTCCCGCCAATGGTAATAAACATGAGGTCCATTGACACAGGCAGATTGAGTCCGCAAATTTGCTCCAGTTCTTTATTTCTCTTTTGGACTCTTTCTTTTAGTTCTTTTACCTTTTCCATCACTATTCCTGACTGGTTTACATAGTAACAACATTCTTCTCCCAGGAATACACAGGTTCCCCCTCTCTCAGCAGTAAGAATGTCTAAGGCCCGCCTGTTTGGGAGAATGACTGCTGCCCAGGAGTTTAATTGGTTTTGGAGGGTCATTAGGGCATCTGCCACTCATACTATGTCTTCGTTTAATTTGCAAGACAGTTTTTGGTAGACGTGTAGTGAAGTCCCTAATCCTCCAGACCCAGCTCCGACTCCTGCCAGACGCCTCCTCCCACGAGGAGTGGTGTGAGCAAAGGGGCAGCTCGCTTTTTCCAGGAACCCAGGCAGTGGCTGAAAACCAGCTCTATTTGGGGAGTTGTGTATATTGAAATGTCGGGAATTAGGAATATTTGGGTGCAAACCCCAGGCCAATTACTCGGAAGGCAAAGGTAGGCAGTGGTGCCACAAAAGAAGAACAGGCCCTCTCCTGGGCGGAGAATACTGGAGTTAAAAGTCCGATTACTGTTACACAGACCGCCAGGCAAGGTTCCTACAGGCTCCCTTCCTTTTGAATTAAGAAGGCAAGTGACATTTAGTAATCTGGCCATATGCACGTTAAATGCTGCCGGTCCAACCAGGTTGGTCTGGTTAGGTTTAGGGGCAGAGACATTACAACTTGAGGGTACAGGGACTCCAAGGTAAACATGCCTTTGGAGGGGCAGACAAATCCAACATTGGGTATAATTAGGCAAAGCATTAAGGGTGATGTTAAGGAACTTGGCTATCCGGGGAGAGGTATCTAGAGGCTCTGTCAGAATTCCACTGAGATTAAGCTTTTTATATTTTAAGGCTGTGTCTTCTTCTTGTGCTCTTGCTTTATCCTGGACTCCTCCCCCATCTGATACTCTTGTAAAGGGGGCTATGTAGGTCCAACAAGCTATGCTGCCTTTATAGATCTCACACCCGTCCTTAGTTATTAAAGCTTGCCAGTAGTTTTTGTCCCTATGGGTGCACAGTTGGGCTACCTGGTAACAATTTTTAGCCATTATGGTACTGGCTTGAAATCTGCCAGTGGAGTACCCATACCCCATTCCACCTAGCGCTCCTCCCTACGAAGTACCATTCCAAGTTCTCGTAATGCACTCTGAGGAGCAGGGCACGGGGGACTCTTGGGAGTCGGCTTTAAGCTGGAGTAAAACAGAAATCATAACAAAGAACAGCATTTATAGCAACAGTTAAAGGTGGCTTTTAGAACACCAGAACCAGAATAGGAAACCCACTATTGTCCAAAATAATACGATGAGCGAAATTTTTTCTGTTAGCCCCCAGTCTCTGGGGTCCACTGAGTACAGTCTAATACCCAATAATAGAGCTAACAGTCCTGACAATCTAGCGGAGGTGTAGAAAAATGGTCCGGTCATTTGGTCTTGGGTGCAGTCATCTGGCCACTGGGTCTTCAGCGGGCTTTCTGGATCTTGCTCTGCTGCCCAGGAGTCTCAGCTCTCTTCAGGTGCTACTCTTTTAACTCGGGTGTGGTGAATCCAGGGGGTTATTCCTGCAACTTTAACAGCAGTGGGGGTGGTTAGGATTATAGTGTGGGGGCCTGTCCAGGTGAGCTTGAGTGACGCGTTTTTCCAATCTCTAGCCCATACGGAGTCTCCCGGGTGATGAGGATGGACAGGGTACCCCATGGTTGTGGGTGTCTTCTCCATAACATCATGATGAATTTTGCTTAGGACCTTGGACAAGGAGATAAGATGAGCTTGTAGAGTGTTCTCTCCTATCTGAGTGATATTTCTCTTAAGCTGCTTGATTATAGGTGGGGGCCTTCCATAAAGGATCTCAAAGGGTGAGTATCCTGTTGACTCTGGGGTGCATCTAACCCTGAGTAGAGCCGGGCTGAGTAATCTACCCAGGGCAGCCCTGTTTCTTGGCACACCTTTGCAAGGGTGTTTTTAAGGGTCCGGTTCATGCACTTTACTTTTCCTTAACACAAGGGTCTATACGCCGTATGGAGCTTCCAATTAATCCCCAATGCCTTTGTTAAAGTCTGCATAATTTCTGCCGTGAAGCTCGGCCTGTTGTCACTGCCTATTGAGAGTGGCTGCCCATAGTGGGGAACAATTTCTCTCAGAGGCATCTTTACTACTTCCCTTGCCGTTTCAGTTCAGGTAGGGATGACCTCTACCCATCCTGAGAAGGTGCATATCATTAATAACAGGTATTTCATTCCTTTGCACAGCTTTAGCTCAGTAAAGTCTACTTCTGTATCGTCAAAGGGAGGCATTCCAACAGTCTGGATGCCCCGGGCAGCGTGGCTGCATTATTTTTGGCACATACTTGGCAGCGGGGTGCAGATGGTTGCTGCTAAGGACAGAACCTTAGGAATGTAGTAGTACCGGCTAAGCAGGTTGGTAAGGGCCATTTTTCCCAGGTGAGAGAGGACATGGTAATTGGAGACAACTGTGTAAGCCAGCCTCTCTGGTAGGAAGACCAGGCCATCAGGCAGACTCTGCCGTCCTGACTCAGTCTTCTGGGTCATTTCTCCTTTTGCCCTTGCTTCTTCTTCTGGGCTGTACCTTGGACATTTGGGGCATTCTGGTGCTAGGAGAATTTTACTGTACTGTTGGGAATCTCGTTTTTGTGGTCTTTGTCCTGCTATGGCTTTTGCTGCCTGGTCTGCCAAATGTCGCCTTCCAAGGGTGACCGGGTTTGTCCCCTTTTGGTGCCTGCAGCAATGTATTACCGCTATTTCTTTTGGCTCCCACACGGCATCTAATAGCTGTAGGATTTCTTCTTTGTTCTTTATATCTTTGCCTGGTGCTGTTAGCCGTCCTCTCTCTTGATAAAGAGCCCCATGTACGTGCAAGGTACTCCATGCATTCTTGGAGTCTGTATTTACATTTGCTCTTTTCCCTTTTGCATGTCTGAGTGCCTAGATTAGGGCCCATAACTCTGCTCTTTGGGCGGACCATCCCGCCGGGAGGGACTCAGCTAAGATCACCTTAGTTGTGACCATGTACCCTGCCCTTCTCTCTCCATTCTGGATGTAGCTACTGCCATCTGTAAATAATTCCAACTCTGGGTTTTGCAAGGGAGTGTCCTTCAGACTCGGCCAGCTAGTGTAGACTTCCTCTATCGCTTCTAGGCAGTGGTGGTAGGGCAGTCCTGGATCAACAGGCAGGAGGGTTGTGGGATGTAATGTCTGTATGACTTCCAGAGATATTTGTGGGTTGCCACATAGAAGCCCCTGGTATTGGGCCAGCCGACCACTGGAGATCCAGTGATGTCCTAAGTTGTTGATGAGTTGCATGACTACATGAGGAATGTGCACTCGAGAGTGTCTGCCAAGGGTGAACTTCTCGGCCTCTTTGATGAAGAGAACTGTGGCCACTACTGCCCTTAAAAAGGATGGCCATCCTAACACTATCTCATCAAGTTGCTTAGGCAGATAAGCCACCAGTCTTTGCCATGGCCCGATGGTCTGGGTTAGGACTCTCACTGCCACATGGTCCTGTTCATTAACAAACAGATTCAAATCTTTAATATGGTCTGGCAGCCCCAGAGCCGGGGCTCATTGTAGCTGATTTTGCAGGTCTTGGAAAGCTTCTTCTTGCTCATATTCCCACTTTAACTCTTGTGTTTCAGGTACCTGCAGGGCCTCATGGAGGGGTTTAGCCATTAGTGTAAATCCCCGTATCCATATACGGCAGAATCCCACCGCTCCCCAAAATTCCCGCAGCTGCCGACGTGTGGCTGGTCTTTGAATAGAACAAATTGTGTGTTTCCACTTGTGCCCAAGTGCCCTGTGTCCTTCCATAATTTTTAATCCTAAATATTTTATGACTTGTTGGCAAATTTGTGCATTTTTCCATGAGACTTTGTACCCCTTTTCTGCCAGCAGCTGCAGTAGGGCCCATGTTGCCTGTGTACACTCGTTCTGTGTTATACATGCTAGGAAGAGGTCATCTACATATTGTAATAGGGTGCAGTTGAGCTCTTCCCATGGGAGTGAATCCAGGTCAGTTGCCAGCGCTTCTCTGAAAATCGTCGGGGAATTTTTGAAGGCTTGTGGTAACCTGGTCCAGGTGGCTGTCTCTTTCTCCCAGTGGCTGAGTCCTCCCACTTGAAGACAAAGAGGGGCTGACTTACTGGTGCCACTTGAATACAGGAAAATGCATCCTTCAGGTCTAGGAAAGTGAACCACTTGGCATCTCCAGGAATGAGTCCTAAGAGAGTGTAGGGATTTGGTACTGCAGGATGGAGGGTAACTGTGGCTTGGTTCACTGCCCAGAGATCTTGGATGGGTCTATAGGTTCTATCAGGCTTTTAAACTGGAAATAGTGGGGTATTCCAACGTGACTGGCATTCCTTTAAGATGCCCTCTTGTATGAGTCTACCCAAATGAAGTTGGATTCCCTATTGAGCCTACATTAAGAGTGGACATTGCCTCTTTCTGGTTGGCTGAGCTCTGGGTCTCAGCTCCACTATAACCGGAACCCTTTTAACTGCTAATCTGGCGGGGGGAGGGGGGAGGTTGTCTTCCACCCAAACTGTCGGGAAGTCATGCTGGAACTCAGGGGAGTTTTCTTCTCTCAGGTCTTTAATAATGTCAAAAGTATGCAGGTTTTTGAGTCCTAGTGTTCAGGATGGACGAGGCAGTTTACAGCAGAGTTGCCATTCCATCTCTCTGGGGACTGTAACTGCCATTATTAGGGACTTTGGAATACCCAGCAAGAGGTCTGTGGTGACCTTGGGACAGAAAGTGATCTGAGCTCCTAGCTTGTCTAGGAGGTCCTGTCTCAACAAGGGAACTAGGCAGTCCAGGAGGTATAGGAATTCATGTGTCATTTGGTGTCCTTGAGCTGGCATGAGTGGGCCCAACAGAAAGGCCTAGCCACTTGGTCACCAGTGGCTCCAATTATTGTAGTCTCTCACCCGGTGAGGGGGGGCCACTTGAGTAGTTACTACTGAGTATTTGGCCCTGGTGTCTACCATGAAAATCACTGGCTGGCCCCCCATATTCATTGTGACAATGGGCTCCTAGGGGCAGAGATTGAGGGAACCCAGTTGGTCCTATTCTGATTTTTTGTTTTTAATTTCAGGAAAATTTGAGAGTACATACATTTTGGTTGCATTTTATATATTTGCCTCTCACTAGCAAGAGTTAGAGGTATGCCCTTCCCCTCCATAAAACTCACCACATCCCTTGGATGTGGGACTACCCCCCAAACCCCCAAATCCCTGGTGAACATCACCACCATTTGAGCACCATAGTGTTAATCAGTCAGTACCAATTTAATGGTGGGTACATGTGGAGCCCATTTTTCTGATCTTGTATCACTTCACTTTGGCTAATGGGTGTAAGCTCAATCCAGGATAATATAAGCGGAGCTAGCTCATTGTCATTTATTAGAATTGAGTAATATTCCATTGTAAACATATACCAAATTTTAATAATCCACTCATGAATTGACGGGCACTTGGGTTGTTTCCACATCCTTGCAATAGTGAATTGTGCTGTCATAAACATTTGGGTGCATATGTCTTTATTATAGAATGTCTTACACTCTTTTGCGCAGATGACTAATAATGCTATTGCCAGATTGAATGGTATTTCTATTTTTAGCTCTTTCAGGTATCTCCAAATTCTTTTCCACAAAGGTTGCACTAATTTGCAGTCCCACCAGCAGTGTAAGAGTGTTCCTGTCTCTCCACATCCTTGTCAGCATTTGTTGTTTTGGGATTTTTTGATAGAGGCCAATCTCACTGGGGTTAGGTGACATCTCATTGTGGTTTTGATTTGCATTTCTCTAATGATTATAGATGTTGAGGATTTTTTTAATATGTTTGATAGCCATTATTCTGTCTTCTTTGGAAAAGTTTCTTTTCATTTCTGTTGCCCATTTATTTCCTGATGTGGTTGTTTGATTTTTTTCTTATTAATTATTTTGAGTTCTAGATAGATTTTTGTTATTGGACCTTTATCAGAAGTGTAGAGAGCAAATATTTTCTCCCATTCTGTAGGTTGTCTATTTGCTGTAATGATAGTTTCCTTGGCTGTGCAGAAGCTTTTTAATTGAATCAGATCCCATTTGTTTATTTTTGTTGCTGCAGTGATTTCTTTGGGGGTCTTCTTCAAGAATTCTTTGCCTAGGCCGATGTCTAAAAGTCTTCCCAACATCTTCTAGGATTCCTAAGGTTTCATGCCTTAGGTTTAAGTCAGTTATCCATCTTGAGTGGATTTTTGTGAGAGGTAGGGATAGTTTTCCCAGCACCATTTATTGAAGAGAGATTCTGTTCTCCAATGTATATTTCTGTCTGCTTTATCAAAGATTAGGTTATCATATGCAGATGGTTTCATCTCTGGAATCTCAATCCTGTTCCAAAGATTGATGCCTCTGTTCTTGTGCCAGTCCAGGATGATTTAATTATTATTGATTTATAGTACAGTTTCAAGTCAGGAAGACTGATGCCTCCCAGTTTGTTCTTTAAACTTAAGATTGCTTTGGCTATATGAGGTCTTTTCTGGTACCATACAAAGTGAAGAATTGTTTTTTCTAGATATGTAATGAATGATGATGGTACTTTGATGGGGATTGCATTTATTCTGTATATCATTTTAGGTAATATTGACATTTTAACAATATTGATTCTACCAATCCATGAACAAGGTAGATTTTTCCATCTGTTTACATCTGCTACAATTTCTTTTTTTAGCGTTTCATAGTTCTCCTTATATAAGTCTTTTGTATAATTCATTTATCAAATCTAGGAGTCTCTTGGACAAATCCATGGGGTTTTCTAGATATAATATCATATCTTTGGTGAAGAGCGAGAGTTTGATCTCATCTGCCACCACTTGGATGCCCTTAATACCCCTCTCTTGCCTGAGTCCTATAGCTAGGACTTCGAGCACTATGTGGAATAGAAGGGAAGATAGAGCGCATCCTTGTCTAGTTCCGGTTCGAAGTGGGAATGGTTTCAATTTTTCCCCATTCAGTATGATATTGGGGGTGGGTTTGTCATAAATGGATTTGATAATTTTAAGGTATGAGCCCCCTATGCCTATTTTGTTAAGAGTTTTTATCATAAAGGTCTGTTGGACTTTATCAAATGCTTTTTCTGAATCTATTGGGAGTCATATGGTCTTGGTTTTTGTTTTTATTTATGAGGCAAATTGCATTTGTAGACCTGTGTATGTTGAACCAGCCTTGCATCCCTGAAATGAAGCCCACCTGGTCATGATGAATTATTTTTTGATTCAAAATTTGCTGCTGAATTCTTTTTTTTATTTCAGCATATTATGGGGGTACAAATTTTAAGGTTTCAATAAATGCCCTTTCTCTCCCTCCCCCACAAGTGTGAGTTTCCAGCATGACCATCCCCCAGATGGTGCACATCTCACTCATTATGTATGTAAATACCCACCCCCCTCCCACCTGCCCAATACCCTATTACTGTAGTACCTATGTGTCCACTTAGATGCTGCTCAGTTAATACCAGTTTGCTGGTGAGTATATGTGGTGCTTGTTTTTCCATTCTTGGGATACTTCACTTAGTAGTATGGGTTCCAGCTCTAACCAGGAAAATATAAGATGTGCTATATCACCATTGTTTCTTAGAGCTGAATAGTACTCCATGGTATACATATATCACATTTTATTAATCCATTCTTGGATTGATGGGCACTTGGGCTGT
>VSMD01090596.1:0-15908 GCA_008750895.1 Mirza zaza | reverse complement strand
CTAGGGTCAGGGAGGCTTCCAATGGAGGTGGAGACATTGGCACTAGGCCCTGGAAATGGGAAGGTGTGGCCGTTCTGGCCTTCGGAGATGTGCAAATAGGCATCCAGGCAGAGGGAACAGTAGGAGCAAAGGCCCAGAGGTGGACCACCAAGCACGTGCAGGGCTGGGTAGGAGGTGGGGGGATGGGAGGCCAGGCTGGACGAGTCCAATCACAGGTCTGGTGGCCGGGGATCTGTGGAATGGCTGTGAGCGGCTGGGAGGATGAGTACATTCCTCCTGGGGAGTTTCTGGTCACAGGCAGGAGGTTTCCTCCAGGGGTGGCCAGCCTTGAGGGCCACTCTGCTCACCTAGGCTGGGTGTCCCAGGCCCGCCCAGCACCCCATTCCCCTTCCCACCCTTAGGACCCTGCTTTGCTGTTTCTTGGGCACATCGTGTCAGCACTCTGTGTCTCAGTTTCTCCTCGGTGAGGTGGGGGTGATAGCAGTACCTCCGCCAGATAGTCATGGTGAGGGCTAAATGGCTGATGGAGTGGAGTGTGCGGAGCCGAGCCTGGCACTCGGCACTCACATCCTCATTTCCCACCTGCCACGGAGGCCCCTTCCCAGGGCTCAGGCTCGGCAGTGGCTCAGAACAGGAAGCACCGTGCCCAGGGCGGGGCCCCGGGCAGGGCCTGATTCCTCTTCTGTGAAATGCGTCACCTCGCAGGGGGCTGAGGCTCAGGGAGGAGTCGCACGTGTGAGGCCTGGGCAGAGGCGCCCAGCTGGGCTGTGTGGGGGCAGGGCGGTGGGCAGCTCTACCCATGCCCACTCGCGCCTGGCGCCCCTGTGGCCCTTCACCTGAGGGCCCCTGACTCAAGCCCAGGGATTGAGTCAGCGCTCTGTTGGCTGGCGGCAGAAGGAAAGTGAACGCCAATTTTAATGCGAAGATGGCCCGCAACTGTGTCATGCCCTGAGGTGTCGTGAGGCAGTGAGGTGACCAGGTTTCAGGGAGGTGGCCAGGATATGGTGCCACGGCCCTCTGGTGCCAGCCTTGACTTCCTGCCCTTCACAGCCCCAGAGGGTGCAGGTCCCTGGCCCACACCCGGTCCAAGAGGCCTCGTCCCTGGCGGCATGCATTCGTGCCCTGCATAGACGGCCGTGTGCGGCCTGAGCTGCTCAGGGGAAGTTTCTTATTTCTGCTTTCCCGGCAGTTCCGGAGGCTGATAGGGTTTGGGACAAGTTCTAAAAGCTGACCCTAGTGTGGCCTCAGGGACATTCCTGGCCAGTGCTGAGTCTGAGAGAAGTGGGTCTGCCTGGCCCAGCCCTAGCCCAGCTGCCATGGGGACCTCGCCTCCCAGTACTTCCTGCTGTCTTGCTGGGGTTTCCTGCCAGACACGGAGCCGGGAGACCCTCTCGGAGACCTGCTTCCTGGGCTGGCCGGGCTGGGGACATTGTAAGCATGGGCCTCTGATGGCTGGGCTCCAAAGCCAGCCCAGGCCTGTCTGTGTGGCATCTGGGGGGTGGGCCCAGCATTTCATGCCCCCACGCTGGTGGGGCAGATGGAGGATGCTGAGACCCCAGGCAGGTGGGGCACATGGTGGGAGGGAAGGGGGTCCTCATTTCTCAGGGCCCCCCCCATCTGCTGGTGCCTGCAGCCCGAGGGGAAGGGCCCCTGAGCAGGCAGGCAACAGGTGGCCACGGCTAGACTGGGACCCCAGGCCATCCTGGGTCCTGCACAGCTCAGGACAACCTGTGCCCGAACTGTCCTTTCTTTGCCTTGTTACTGTTATTTTGTGTGTGCAGCTTATCGTGAGTTGGTAGAGTTCATTGGGGAGGTGGGTCTTGCAAAGTGGTGAGAGCTGGGTGTCAAGGAGGAGGAGCACCCCAGTCCTGCCACCCACTGTTGTGTGCTCCGACTAGCCACGGAGCTTCTGAGCCTGCCCCTTTCAGCCCCCTCCACATCCCTGCCTGCCCATTTTACAGATGAGGAACTGAGGCAGGGTGGTCATCCTGCTGGTCAGTGGTACGGCAGGATCGGGCCAAGTAGAGGAGATGCTGCGACCACGCTGAGCCCTGCTCCTCGCTGGCCCTTGGAAGGGGACTGATGCACTTCACCACGTTTGTGGGGCCCAGCTGTTGGCCACAGCCTGCCCCTGTCTCCTCCCATCTGAGCCCTGGGCGGGCCAGAGCACCTGGTTACACTGTGGCCAGAGCCAGGGCCGGGCGTGCAGCAGGCCTGGTTCAAGTTCTGCGTCTGTGCCAGACCCCCTCTTGCCCGAGCTGAGGACACTCAGTGGAGTGGCCCTAGGACCACATGGTCTGGCCCCCCACCTGCAGCCTGTGAAGGTGAGGCCGGCTGTCCACAGAAGGTAGCGTGGGGAGCCGGCCCTCACCACGCCTCCTTCCTATCTGGCTTCACTGCAGCTCTTAGTGCTGCGGGGGTTTTAAGGAAGTCCCCTGGGAACACGTTCACCAGGTGTTTGTTCCCTGTGCTGCCCAGGCCGTGGGCACAGGTCTTGGCAGAGGGTGCCCAAATTAGCTCCTGGCAGCCAGTCAGTCCACAGGGCTCCCCAACCTGTGGGGGATGGGCCCCCAGCCACCCTCAGGCCCATCCGAGACAGTGGAAAGCGCCCAAGGCCGGGGGTTGGTTCTGCCCTCTCTGGGACTGGCCTGTGCACTTGTCAGCTCCAAGGCTCCAAGGCCCAGAGCAGCGAGGTTAGGGACAGGGAAGCAGATCAGCCCTGTAGCCCCTCCCCACCTGCGTGAAGCCCCCGTCAGCCCACGCGGCCTCAGTGGTCTCACTGCCTAGTGTGGATGCCTGCTGTGTCGTGTCTGGGGGCAGCCCTAAGTTTGGGGCACATAGTCCTGGGTTCAAATTCTGATCTGCCCCTCCCTCAACGTGGCCCAGGACAAACCCGCTCTGAGCCTCAGTCTCTTGGTCTGTAAAATGGGAGAGTAGCACAGCCTCCCACTTGGTGCATGGCAGGGTTTCTCAGAGTTTGGCCCCAGATGTATAGTTGGGGAGACTGAGGCCAGCAGAGAGGGCACATGTTGTCAAGGCCACAGGGCTGTGTGTGACCCTGATGCAGAGGTCTTCCCAGTCCCTGGGCTCTCCTTATCATCATGCAAGTTGAGCAGGAAGCAATTGGCTGGATGGACTGGAAGTGCCCTTCACCAGGAAGGGCGCATGGGTCTGGGCCTGTGCTGGCCACCTGTGGCTCTGAGGCCATTCTGGAGTGTCTGCTGTGCAGCCCCAAGGCACACAACGAGACTGCGGCTCAGAGCAGGGCCAGCTGTCCTTAGGTCACACAACTGGAGCCTGGGGCTGGGAGCCCTCAAGAGCTCAGACCCCGTAGGGTGGCCCCAGACCCTGAGAGGACAGTGGTGTCAGCTGCCAGGACTTCAGAGCCCAGGGACCTAGGTTCAAGTCTTAGCCCAGCCTTCACTTGCTATGTGGCTTTGTATAAGGAGCTTCCCTCATTGAGCCTCAGTTTACCCACCTAAAGTGGTAAGGACAGCAGGGGCACAGGCTCCCTGTGGCTGGCATTGCTCAGAGCTGAGGTCGGGAGAGCTGAGGCTCCGTGGCTGGCGGTCCTCATTCCTGTCTCCGAACGTTCCTCACGACTGCGTGGCCGTGAAGTATTTAAACGGTTCCAAAGAGCTCAGAGTAAAAGGGGCTTCCTCCTCCCCAGAGGTCAACACGGGTAGCCTGGGATGTGAGTATGTTTATGGATGTGCGCATGTAGTTTGTACATGTATGTTTGTGTTGTGTGCAGATGTGTATGTCTTATAACTGTGATGTGGATGTGTGTGTACACATCTGTGTGTGCATGTGTATTGTGTACATGTGTATGTTTATACAGTGTACGTGTTGTATTATGTTCACGTGTGTATTGTGTATGTATGTGTTTGCATGTGTGTGTTTTGTGTATCTGCATGTGTTTATGTGTGTGGTGTGTGTTTATGTGTGTGCATTCGTGTGTGGAGAGTCCGTATGCTTGTACATGAGTGTGTATATATATGAATGTATGTTTATGTGTGTGGGGATGTATGTTTATGTGCACACATGTCTATGTACATGCCCTCCCAGAAGGTGGAAACTCCTCACGGGGTCTGTACTTGGCTTTTTTCTCTTAATGACAGGTGCTGGGACGGGGACCCAGGTGAGCATTAGGGCGGCCTCAAGGGAAGGCATTTTGGTACTTTAGGTTTATGAAACTTAGGAGCATGGCCACCGTGGCCAGCCTCCAGGATGCTCTGCACCCAACGGAGCACACACGTGATGGGGCGTGGCCAGCCAGGCAGCTTAGGGAGAGCAGAGCTGGGGATGGACCGCAGTGCCGGCACAGGCCCTTTAAGCATGGGGCCTCTGCGCCCAGCCTCTCGGCCGCCTGCGGGGAGCAGCCACGCCTTGGGCGTGCGGGGCCTGGGGGAGCCTGGGAGTGAGGAGCGCAGTGCGAGGCCCAGTGCAGCAGAGGCCAAAGCAGAGACCCCAGAGGGGCTTTGGGGTATGTGTGGAGCGACCAGAGAGCACCACCAAGGCCCTGGGTGGAGGTGGCTGCCCCTGTGCACGATGGCGTCTTGGATTTGACCCAAGTGAACTTGCTAACTTAGAGAGCAGCTGACGCTGAAGCCAGGTTGTTGGAGCGTCCGGGCCCAGGTGCAGGCAGCAGAGCCCACCTGTGTCCCCCACTGCCCACCCTCCCTTCCTCTGGGCACACAATTTTAGATGAAATTTAATGTTAAAAATACACACCATAAAGCAAGGCTCTCCTCCTCCGGTTAGTTCCGTATCAGCTGCCTCGTGTATTTTTCACCGTGGGGGTTTCTAGGCTGCAGAAAGCTGAGGCCCAGGTGCCCGTGCCCGCCCCTCCTTGCCTGGCCCTGCAGCACCCTGCTCTCCCACCCTGCATATTTCATGAGTCCGGAAACAGGATCTTCCAGAGCAGGTCCCAAGAGGCCTGCCACCAGCAGTGGGTTCTCAGGGCTGCCTCCAGCAAGGTGTACCTGTCCTAGGAGACTGTCGTCCAGGGCCTGGTGGCTTGGGCACCTGTGGGCAGAGGGCCAGGGCTGAGGAAGTGGCAGATTTGTTCTGGGTAGCTGCGGAGGGGCCCAACAAGGGCAGCTTGATGAGGATGGACTCTGGCTTGAAAGAAAGTGGAAGCCGGGTGCTTGGAGTTGCCTTGGAATGAAACAGGCCAGCCCGGAGAGGTGACCTCCCCATGGAGAGAGGGCTGTGTCCTGCCACGGGAAGTCCTGGGAGGCTTCCTGGAGGCAGTGGTCTCTGGGTGGAGCCTCAGAGCCTGAGACAACAGGGAAGGGCCCCTACCAGCCCAGCCTCCTACCCCCAGAGCAGAGGGACGTCATCGGATGATGTGTGGGGCCAGGAAAAGAGATCAAAACTTGTATCCCTGTGTTACTACTCTGAAAATTAAGGAGGAAGCTAAGCTCAACTGTATATGATATGTTGAGACATGTATTGAACGCCTGCTGCATGCAGGGGGGTGGTGGGCTCTGAGCGCCCCCCCTCAGCCAGTGCCCTGCTGCTCACAGCGGCCTGCTGAGGTGGTCAGACCTTTCTCAGGGCCCATGCTGAGGCTTGGGGGACTGGGGCCTGTGGGGCCCCAAGGCTAGGAGGTTGGGAGGCGGCAGAGGCAGTCTCGGCCCTTGTTTCATGCCTGGGCCAGCATGCGTGGGTCCATCTGCCTGCTCGTCACTTTCCTCCTGGCACCAACCCGGAGCCCAGGTCCCAGGGGAGGGGAGGCCTGGGGCGCAGCAGGCCTGGGCGCAGCGGGCAGGGAGGAGCCGCCTTGCCCGCAGCAGGAGGGCAGGGATTGTGGAGCGCGCATTTGCCAGTCAAAAACCAGCGTGTGTGTGCTGAGGTTGCTGTTCTGTGTTTCCTTTTCTCTCCAGGACTGTGTTCCTAGGGAAGGTTTTGTAGGGGCCGAGCGCATTCTCAAGGCCTGTCATTAGAGTAATAAGCACTTACCAAGGCAGGGGCAAGAGAAGCCCTCACCGGCAGGGCGACCCCACCCCACTCCCCCACTGCCCCGCTGACCGTGCCCCTCCCTGCAGCCGTCCCGCTGGGGCCGGAGGCACCAGCCCATCAACGTGAACCATTATGCCAACAAGAAGAGCGCGGCCGAGAGCATGCTGGACATCGCCCTGCTGATGGCCAACGCGTCCCAGCTGAAGGCTGTCGTGGAGCAGGGCCCCAGCTTCGCCTTCTACGTGCCCCTGGTGGTCCTCATCTCCATCTCCCTGGCGCTGCAGATTGGCGTGGGCGTGCTGCTCATCTTCCTCGGTAGGTGCCTGGCGGGGCAGGCTGGGCCCCCAGCGTCTGCTCAAGCGTCCCGGGAGGGTGCTCACCACCCTGCTCGCTCAGCTCTCAAGGCGCCGCTGTGCCCCTGCCCTCCTCACGGGTGGGCGTGCAGTCCCGGAAACGGCCCCCTCCCCACCCTGCACTCGGGAAGAGTCAGAGGGGGCTGGGCGTCAGGACCTGTGCCCGTGGGGGTGGGGCGACTGCTTTCTGGGCCTTCGGTGATCCGTGCCGCCAGATGGGCCAGCCATGCCAGTCCTCACGGCCTAGGAGGGGCTGGCCTTCTACTCTCAGCGTCCCCAGCCTCGGCTATGGCTGTCTGTAGTGACGATTGTCTAGTGTTGAAAGGAACAGCCAAGTTCCACAGAGGTGTGCCAAGGAGACCCTAGGCTCGAGAGGTGTGGGAGGGGACCCTGAGCCCCCAGGACGTGAGGGAGGGGACCCTGAGCCCAGTAGGTACAGAAGGAGACCCTGGGCCTAGGAGGTATGACCAGGTGTGGGAGGAGCCCTGGGCCCCCAAGGGGGTGTTGGAGGGACCCTGGGCCCAGGAGGTGTGGGAGGGGACTCTTCACCCCAGTCATCCTCTCTCTGGGCAGAGTGACCAGTAATCAGCCCTGCTATTTTTGTATGAAAACCCAGAGTGCCAGCTGTAGCCTCCAGTATTCCAGTCTTCCCCCGAACTAAGGGTCTAAATATTGTCACCTCTACCTCAGATCAGCTGCCTCCAGTGGATGGGCAGACAGACAGAGGGTCTGCCCTGGTGAGAAGGTGGGGCTGGGCTCCCTGGGTGTTCCCTGGGGTGTCCAGGGGAGGCTGCCCTTCAGCTGCCAGGGCCCCCAGCGGGCCCTGCTGCCTATCCAGGTGGGGGTCCTCGTCAGGAGCAGCAAGGGTCTGGGTTGTTCCTCCTGGCTATGTGACCTTGCACTAGTGACTGAACCTCCTGGGGGCTCAGTTTTCCCACCTGTAAAATGGGCCTAGAAATAGAGCCGTGGTGGTTGCATGGATTAGTTGTGAAGATTAAGGCACACGAGGGGCTCGGCGCATTTGCCTTAGAAACCAAACCTGGCCTCGGGTTGCCGTCCAGAAGTGGTATCTTTGGCTCCGTGACCTCAGTGCTTGGCCTGCCCTCGCTTCAGTGGCGTATGAAGAAGGTGGAGGGGCTGCAGAAGGTGTGGTCGCAGATGACAGGCTGCCCAGGCCCGAGGCCCTGTCGTCAGCAGGTGTATTTTTCTCGGGGAGACAAAACTCGCCCTAAATGTGGCTGAGGGCCCTGTGACGGCCACTCAGCACAGCTGGACATGCAGCCCTCGGGGCGGGTCTCCTTGCACCATCCCCAGGCTGGGCGCCTGTCAGGGCTGCCCCCGGCACCGTCCACTCCCTCTCCCCCGCAGTCAAGTACGACCTCAACAACCCGGAGAAGCACGCCAAGCTGGATTTCCTCAACAACCTGGCCACGGGCCTGGTGTTCATCATCGTGGTGGTCAACATCTTCATCACGGCCTTTGGGGTCCAGAAGCCCATCATGGACATGGCGCCCCAGCAGTAGGGCACCCAGGTGAGCTGGCTCGAGGTCCGCTGTCATTCACTGCTGCGGCTGTCGGAGGCTCTTGGGGCACGGTGAGCCCCCAGCCGGCCAGCCTTGGGGGCCTTCCCAGGGGCACCCTCGTCCACACCCATGTGGCCTGCACGTGGCTGCTGCCTTAAGGCCAGTCCTGCTCCTGCCACTGACCGCCTGGTCACAGTGTTTAGGCAAATGTGTTTTAGAGCCACCATTCAAACATCCGAGAGCTGACTTGAAAACCAGATTTCTGGTTTCTCTTAATAAATCAGGATTCAGGATCTTGTCACTTGGAGCCCCTGTGAC
This sequence comes from Mirza zaza, assembly GCA_008750895.1. Taxonomy (NCBI): domain Eukaryota; kingdom Metazoa; phylum Chordata; class Mammalia; order Primates; family Cheirogaleidae; genus Mirza; species Mirza zaza. The sequence goes on along the minus strand of VSMD01090596.1, from coordinate 7,747 downwards.
ACCTCAAGTCTGCCTTTTACTGGGCCTTGCAGGGCCCACATCACCCGTCTGCTTTGGGACAGATGTAGGCTGAGGACATCCCCCTTCTCAAACACAGGACGAGGCCCCCCAGTGGAAGAAGCACTTCCCATACCACACTCAGCTACACCCTAGGTCCTTGCTCAGAGAGGGTGAGCATCTGCCTGAAGACACACAGCCTGGGAGCAGGACCCACAGGGAGACCTGGGGTGGCCTCGGGCCAGAGTCGTACACACCACAGTCCACACGGCCTCAGGCCTAGTGGTCACTCCTCAGGTTTGTCCCCGAGGTGAGCTGCCACGGGAGGGGTGGGCATTCCTGACAGATGGCCATCTCTCCACCAGTGATGCCCCATGGCAGAGTGGACAGGAGCAGTCTGTGCTCGGGGCAGAGCACCTGTGTGTCAACAGGACATAAGAGAAAATTTTCCAAAGTGGCCATAGTGAATGATGAGGTGGGGCGTTGGAGCTGGGCGTTGGAGCCAGGCCTCGGGCCAGGCGGCTAAGTTGGGAGTGTCTGGTGTCCACCCAGCCATCCTTCCCGTGGTCTCCCAGGATCCCATGGCCATTCCCTGTTTGGAACTACTGGTTCCTGGTGCCCTGGCCGTGGAACTTGCAGCTGCCCCCTCGTTGGGACCAGCATCCAGGAAGCCCCACTGCCCGGCTGCGGCCCTGGTTTGTTCAGTTGTCCCCCTACAGAACCCTTGGACGCCAGCCTGCTCTCTTGCTCAGAGTGTGGTGGCCAGGCCATTTATTAATTAGTCACCTGCCATGTGCCCTGACCACAGTCCTTGACCCTCGCCAAGCATTAGTCCTCTGCTTGCTGGGAGGAGGGTGCTAGGGCCTGAGAGCCACACAGAGACCCAGCGAGGCCCTCAGGGCTGCCCTCAGAGGCTCCAAGTCCAAGGCCGCTCCATATCCTGTTGCTGGAGGAGCCAGAGAAGTCAGGGGTGGCTGCCTGCCCCCCGAACCCTGGGCCAGGCCTTTAAATCCTGATCCTGGCAGTGACCAGGAATGCTGTGTTCATCCCATTTCCAGAGGAGAAACAGGCTTAGAGAGCTTTGATGTCTCTCCCTTGTCAGAATCAGTCCCTTTTTCCTGAGTCCAAGTGTCCAAGTGTTAAGATGGCCCAGTGCTCACAGGCTGGCCACCAGGACGGGCTCAGAACCTCTTCTCTCTCTCCTTTCCAGGACCCTAGACTGTGCCTTCCCTGCAGCCCGGCTGCCCAGACCCTAGGAGCCACCCAGGAGTTCTCCCTGTGAGTGGCAGTCTCTGAGACCACCAGAGCCCAGGCCACCTGCTGCTCCGAACACAGCTGACTGCAGTGTGGGAGGCCACTCCGTCTCTCAGCTGCTCTCACCAGGTGGCTCCCTCCTGGCACGTGGGGTCTGGCCACAGGGCCCGGAAGGTCAGAACTGGACAGCTGCAGAGACCTGTGCCCAGAGAAGGGTCTTGACCTGCCCAAGGGTGCACAGCAGGTCCATGGATGGCCTGGACCAGGGCCCAGGGCCGGCCTCTGTCTCAGGACATCCCAGAAGGACCAGGAGAGACTCTTCCCCCTGCTGGCGTGCCAGCATCCCCACCTCCCATGGGCCTGCCCTGGGGGCCCTGCCTCTGCCTGCTTCCCAACTCAGGGACACTGGACAGCCAGCACTGCCCTTTGGCCCTAGTGGTGGCTGCTGGCTCTGGCCTCAGTGCCGGGGCGCAGCGGCCATCAAGGGGGAGCCAGGCGGCAGGCCCCGCACATACCTTCCACCAGCAGTGGCTGGGCAGAGCCCAGCTCCCTCCATGAGGGTCTGAGCACCCCCTTTTCTAATCAAGAATGACCAATAAAGCTCATGTTCCTCCTTGCTGGGCTCCCTGCACCATCCTGTCCCCTCCAGGCCGGACCCTGCTGCAGCCCCCCTTCCCCCCAGGCCCCTCCCTGCAGGGGTGTCAGGAGCACACGGTTCCAGCCAAGGGGCCTTCTCCCGAATCTTGGGTTTGGGGAGCTTTCTGGCTCCTGACCTCTCTCAGGGTGAGGTTTGGGGGTAGAGAGGCTGGGGTCTGAAGTCGCAGGTGTCTGGAGCCCCTGGCAGGGGCCATGTGTGCAGCAGTATTTTGTACGCCCCTCATCAATTTCCAGCACTCTCATCGTTTCTTGACACTTGGCATTGTCCTGTTGAGGTCCTGGGCCCCGATCTCACCTCCGACCCGAGTCTGTTTGCTGCTTCCCTTGCAGTGGTGTCTGGGGATGCCTGTGGTCAGTGGGAACATTCTCCGTGGGAGCAGAGAGGCTGGGACCAGGTCCTGGACTCTTGGGACCTGCCCACCAGGGGACCCAGCTCCCAGGCTGTCAGTGTCTGAGCCCTCCCTCTCTTCTCCCTGGTCCTTGGTCCTTCCCCAGACCCTGCTGCCCACCCTGTTCTCCCCACTGCGCCTCCCGGCCCCAGCCTCTCATCTCCCTGGACACCGGGCACTTGGTGGCCTGAGGTGGAGGCAGGTTCAGCCCGCTCGTCTTCCCTCCTGCATTGCCTCTCTGCATCCCCAGCCCCCTCCAGGTGAGATGCCTGGCGTCCCGCTGGTGTCTCTCTCTCCTCTTCCAAGTAGCCTTCCAGAGCCACAGTGTGGGGGCGAGGACTCCAGAGCCCTACTTCCCCCTCACTTTTCTTTTCGCCCCGTCTCCCGGCTGAGCCCCTGAGCCCGGAGTGGTTCTAGCTCCCGGTTCCTTAGCACGAGGACGCCCCTCAGCCTTGCGTGCCGGCTGACAGGTCAGCTCTGCAACCTGGTTCTGAAAGTGGTCAAGAAGCATCGTGGGTGAAATGAGCTAATCCTGGGCTTTGTTGAAAGTACTCCAGGGGCAGAGCAGTAGGGAAATAGCGTTGATCACCACAGAAGCACTGTTCTCTCCACTTTTGTGTTTGTTCTGTAAAGGGAGTTTTAAAAAGTGGTTGGTATGTGGAATGAGTTCCAAGATGCTCTAACTTGAAAAGGAAGATGTGAGGACGTACACGTGGGTGCAAAACGTGCTTCCGAAGGCGGTGATGTGGCAGTGGCTGCAGGGCTGTGGGGCAGCCAGCTGGGGCTGGCTTAGATGCCTACCACCTGGTGCTGAGTCCCTCGTGTGGCCTTGTGTAGCCCACAGCCTGCAGTGTGGACTGGCCAGTGTGGTCTCACAGCCCAGCAGCCGGATGTTGGCCAACACTGGCTTAGTTCCTCCTCTGGCCAGGACAGGAAGTTTACCCAGGCTGGGCCAGAGGGGTGTACCCAGATGGCTACAGTGAGTCCTGGGCCATAAACCAGGCTGGACTCCAGGGTCCTTGGGGACAGGGTGTGGCTCTCCCCCCAAGTCTGAAGTCCGGTTGCCAGGTTGATCTTTGACAAAACACCTCAGTACCTGAGGGGACCCCAGTTCCAAGTTGAGTGTGTGTCCTGATCCCCCTCGGTCCCTGTCCCCAGCGGCCTCCCCCTACTCCAGCCCCCACCAGCCACCTCACACCTGCCACCCACTGCTCCCAGGCTCCATCTCCCCGGCCGCTGCACCAGCTCTGACCCTCGCTCCCATGTGCTCCCCACCTCAGCCCTCGGCACGCACTGCTGTCCACGGACAGCTGCTTCCCGGGCACTCCAAGGGCACACCACCGTCCGATGCTGCCCCTCCCTGGTCACTGTCCTGGCCCCCATTGGTGCCTTGGGCTAAAGGGTGTGGCCAGGTGGGGTCCCCCCTGGAGCCAATGTCAGAGCCTGACCCCAGTCCAGGGCTGGCACCCTGAGAACAAGGGTCCTGCCAACTGGGTCTCCTGAGGGTCCAGGGGCTCTGCTGGAGCTGGGCGTGGGGCGGGGCACCCCCTATTCATGTCTGTGCTCCTCCTTCTTAGGGATCCCTAGTCTGGCCTGGCTCCCCCACTGGAGAGCCCACTGCCTACCATGGGCCGTGTCCACAGCCCTGTCCAGCATGCAGTAGGTGCTCAGTAAATGTCTGGGGCAGAACCCACTCCCTCATCCACATGTGCTGAGCCCTATGCACCCATCACAGAGGCCGAGGGGCGGACAGAAAACTGAGGCCCAGGAGCTGGTTGAGGCTAAGCTAGCTTCTGGGAGGATGTGACAGCCCCCGTGGGGTCCCAGGACCCTGACCTGTCCATTGCGGCACACCCTGCCCTGGGGACCCAGCTCTGCTCTCACAGGGGATGGCACCATGATGAGGGGACCTGGAGAGTGAACAAGGGGCAAATAAGATGTTCCCACCGAGCTGGGAGGGCCATGGAGGGGCACACAGGAAGGTCAACAGCAACACTGGGATGATGGGAGGGGCATGCAGAAGTCTGGGGAGAACGTTCCAGGCAGAGGACGGCCTGTGCACAAGCCCTGAGGCTGGTGTGAGCTGGGCCTGGCATTGGTGGAGGCGGGGGCACGACAGGTGGGGGCAGTCATGTAGAGCTGGGAGTGACCAAGGTGGGCTGAGTGAGACGGGAGGGCTGTTTTCCCAGCCTTCATCCTGTGATATGTAGACGGATGATTAGGTAGATGGACACAGGATGGATGATTGATGGATGCATGCATGGGTGGGAGATGAGAAGTAGATGACACAGGTAGATTGATAGACGACAGGTAGGAGATAGGTAGATAGATGTAGGTCTCCATGGTCATTCCAAGGCAGGAAGTACTGCTGTCCCAGCTGGAAGCCCAATCTCGGCACCTCACTCCGTTGCAGGAACCACTTGCAAGGGCTTCCTCAGCCCTTAGATGCCCTGTGTGGTCCTTAGGCACCGTGCTTATTTGGATGTGTCTTCTAAGTCCTGTTGGAGCTGCAGGTCACTCCCTCAGGAGGCTCTGCTTTACCTGCCGCTACCCTTTGAGGACCTGGCCATCTATTCCACCTGAGCAGAGGAGGGACAAGGGTGGGCCAGGGGACCAGGGAGGGGGTGACTGCCACCACCCAGGTGCGAGGTGCTGGACTGGGACTCCAGGTGGCATATCGAGACCGTGGCTGTTTGCTGCTCGACCCAAGATCATTGTGCCTTCCCACGCGTACTGCCCCCAGGCCTCCCTCCCTCCCACCCACGTTTAAGCGGGTGTCATTCCTATCTCCGTACTGCATTACCGTTAAAAACCAGAGCGCCAAAGGCTTTCATACTTTCCTTCTCTGTCTCTCAAATACTTGCTTTAGGAAAGCACTGACCCCAGACGCTGTTGAGCTGGTGTGGCTGTGGGAAGCATCCCCGCCAGCTGAGCACATTTAAGCCGGTTTAGCCCCTCCCTTCCACGCCCTAGTGTCTTTGCAAAATGGCACTAGGACTCTGCCCCAGACCGGGTTAAGATTCCGGGTCCCACTGTGCATAACCAGGGCTTCCCCAGACAGCCCAGCTGCGGGACGGTTGGTGTCCTCCATCGCTCTGCTCCCTGCAACCAGTCTCTACTCACACCGACCTTCCAGGCCCCGCAGGCCATGGCGACAGCGTGGTGTGCCCAGCACTCCATCTCCTTAGCACCCCTCAGGAGCTGGGGACAGTAGGGATCAGGAGAGCCCTGAGCCCTGCAGCCCGCACCCTGTCTGTCAGGGAGGTGTCCGGGGCCCACCCATGGCCCTGCAGCTGCTCAGGCCTAGGGTCTGAACAAAAGTGGGGCAGCGGGGGCCCCAGCGTCCTTGGAGCAGCTCGGGGACATTGGCAGGACCTCTGTGAGCCATCTGCAAAGGAGCAGCAGGCCCCTGTTCACAAGGTGCTGACCCAGTGGGAACTGGAAACAGCAACACGACATTATAGTGGTGTCAGCATCCCCCTCAAAAACCCGACCCTTCGTTTGCAGAGTCAACGCGGTCATCGCCCCTAGACTGGAGCCCCAAATTGTGCAAGACCCAGCTGCACTTCCGGGCAGCTCCCAGCTCGTGAGCCCACGTGCCGGTGTCCTTGTTGGCCTGTGACCCATCTGTTCCCGGGTTCAATAACGAGTCCCGTCCCACTGCACAACACCCCTCCCTCCCTGCTCCTCCCCTCCCCCACTTGCTCCCTCCACCTTCCCTTTTCCTCACTCATTCTCCCTCATACCCTTCTCGTGCCCTCCATCTCTCCCTCATCCCCTCACCCTGACCTCTGGTCATGGGCGTCTCCCCACCGCAGCGCCCCTGCCAGCCCCTGCACGGTTCTGGGCATGGGAACAGCTCTCCTTACTGGCCGCCAGGAGGGTTCCTGGAGCAGACAGCATTTTACCCAGGACCTGAAGGATGAGCTGACGGCGGCTTGGGAAGGAGTCCCCAGGCAGGGAGCAGCACGTTCTGTCCGTGAGCACCTGGAGCCTGGGGCGGAGGCACAGAACATGGCCAGCCATGGTCGCAGCGTGTGCATGGGGACTCGGGAAGGCCAGTGACGGCCTCGAGTGCCCACGGGCTCCAGCAGGGAAGCGTGGCCCTGGTGCCGCTCACTCCCGTGTGGACTTAGTTTATTCCTGGTCTCCGGCACTGGCTGACCAGGTGGTTGGCAGGCGGGCCTGATGGGGAGGCCCGTGGAGCACCGCCCAGGCCGGCGGCGACAGAAGGGTCGGCTGAGCTGGTGGTCGGGGCGCCACAGCCTGGCCAGGTCGGCATGGACCGGCAGGCTGGGCTGGGACTAGGCTGTGGGCCTCGGGGCAGGGCAAGGGGAGGGGTCACAGGGAAGGGGAAAGTCAGGTCCTGGGAGGCCCGCAGGCCCAAGTCCAGAGGACAGGTGTGTCCTGCCGGCCCCTCACTCAGGGGATCAGGGCCTCACAAGTGGTGTCGGGCAGCCCAGGTGTGTCCCCCATGGTCTCAGGTGGAGCCAGCCTCGGACCTGCTCAGGCCACAGGCCTGTGGCCCTGCCTGTCTCTGGATGTTTCCCCTCTTTCCATCATGCCTGTCTGTGCCCTTCTCCCAGGCATCTGTCACCTGTGCTGGGTGTCTCTATCAGCTTCACCAGGTGTCACCTTTACCCAGTTGTCACTGTCACCTTCACTAAGTGTGCCGCCTTTACCCAGGCATTCTGTGCACTTTCCAGCAAAGCAGTAAATTCATAAAACTGTTAATACTTCTGAGGCCAGTGTGCTTTAACAGCACCTTGCCATGCCAACCCCTGCCCCAGGAGTCCCAGAGCGAGGTTCCCACTGCACAGATGGGCAAACAGAGGCTTGGGGACGTGGAAGCACGTCCCCAGTCCTGCAGCTCAGATGAAGAGGAGCGAGGCGGTAACAAGGGCTGTCCATAAGCCACCTCTCCACGGGGGCGTGGGGTGTCCTGGCCGGTGGATGGCTCTGAGGCCGTGGCTCCCCTAGACTCTGACGGCAGTGCCGGTGCTGTGAGGAGGAGCTCCTCACTCCAGGACCCACTGTGTCCCGCGTTAATGTGCCCAAGGCTGAGCGGATCCGTGTGGGCCTGGCGCAGCCACCTCGGCCAGCGCGGCCCCACAGGCAGGCGGGGCCCAGCACTGTCCCTGCGGGGCCCAGCACTGTTCCTCTCCACACCGCGAGGAAAACAGGAACTCGTGACTCTGTGGATGACCAGTGTTTTACTCTCCCCAAAACAAGCCTGTGAGGGAGGAGCTGATGAGGGGAGGCAACGGCCCGGCCAGCCCTGCAGCCTGTCCTCACTGGTGCGCGTTTGTGCTCGTCTGTGCCCACCTGCATGCCGGGAGGGGGAGGGGAGGGGACTGGGAGAGGAGGGGACAGTGTGGGGGACGTCCATGGTGGGAGGGGACAGTGTGGGGGACGTCTGTGGAGGGAGGGGACAGTGTGGGGGACGTCTG